>OV725080.1:82525679-82555679 GCA_928085145.1 Nezara viridula
GAATTTTGGTATTGTAGAGGTAAATAGGAGGCATAGCCCACGGTAGTGTTGCCGAAATGCGAGACCAAGGCGAATCTTGTTCTTGCGCACTCAGTGTTGGACTTGGTCTTGGTCTTGGTCTTGCGCACGAGTCTAGCAACTTTCTTGCAGTTATCTATAAGCTAATTGCCATAGAAATATTACTGTAATTTTTAGATAGGGGAAAGCTAACTAAGCCCTAATGAAAAATTAGAAGAGTTTAGTGATTTTTTTTTCTAACCCCCCAAAATATCAGAGAGTTAAGTGAAAAAGTACATGGGTTATATTAAATCTTTACATAATCTCAAATTGTAAAGTATTAATAACTATTTTGCCTTAATTATAATTTTAAAAATAAATTTTTTTTTTGCCAGGCTTGGTCTTGGACTTTCAAATGTTAGGTTGTCTTGGACTTGGTTTTGCAAAGTGCAAGACCAAGACCGATGTTGGGCAACACTAGTTCACGGTTCTGAACGTTTTTATGAAATTAATAACATCCATCTAAAACTTTATGAATGTCTTCATCTTATGGTAACATTTTTATATAACAATTTTTTTTTATATAACCTATTTTTTTATATAACAATAGGTAACAATTTTTTTATAAACAAACTTCTCAAAAATGTTTTTCATCAAATTAATTATTTCTACAAACTCAAGAATGCCCATTTCATTCTCACGCGAATCGTAAAATAATTTGACCAAAAAATGGAGGAAAATGGTGAATTATAAAAATATTGGGCCTGGGAATAAAATAAATAACAAAATAAAAATTATAAATTGTAAAGAAATAACATCACATGATAAATGATTCTTTTTAATACTTTGATTATAATTAGAATTAAATTTTTATATGGTATTCTGCATAACAATAGACGTTATGAAAAGAAAAAGAATGAACTATCGATGAGGGAAGCGCTACAATAGAAACGTTTTTGGAAGAATTAACACTTTAAAAGGTCCATCAAATATTTCTAGGGCCCTAGGTGAGACGAAGGAAGACAACCAAATTTAGAGACAGAGCTCCCATCGGACAGGCGAGGTCACGGAGGGATGAAAAATGAAAGAGCTCGGCGGGAGTACGTGATACCCTCACCTCCTCCCGTTGGTGAATAATGCAGGCTATTGCTACAAGAGTTAATAAATTCCATACAAAACGAAACCGCAGCTCCTTCTTACCCACTACATCCTCCAACAGCTAGTTTTTATTTTTTTGTGGATTTTTATCAAGCCTGAGAACATCACCGAAGGGAATACGTAATCAGTAATGCAAATCATTTTCTCGCTTTTCAGCGGCTAAAAATTCTCCGCAAAACGACACTCGGGTATTAACTAGCTGCAGTATCAAGTACCATCTTTCTCATCATGAACAATAGTCTACATATAATTTATAAAACTAGTCTTCGCCCAGTAATCGAAATCGTAACCCGATCATGATTGTATATTTGAGGAAAACTTAAATGAATTTTTATTTTTACAACATTTTTCTAACTCTTATACATTCGTACCTACACTTACAATACAAAACATTTCAGTACTTTCTGAGTTATTCTCAAATAAAATTCTGCATTCCATCATTACTTTTATGTATGTACTTTTATGCACGTTGTATAAATAAATTAAATGAATAAAGAGGTCTTCCTCACGTTGCTGAGGATCGGACATAATAGACTGACACACTCCCACCTCATAACAAAAGATCTTATCCCCAGATGTCAAAAATGTAACCAGTCATTAACTATAAAACATATTTTGGAAGAGTAACCTTTTTTACCGCGCAAGGTTAAAAGATCTCGGAATACCCCATACCCCAGAATATATCAGCATCAATGGGAAATCAAGAAGAAATCCTTACCAAAGTTATGAAGTTCCTAGACAATGAAAAAACCATAAAACATATATGACAAGTTTATAAATAATGATCTTTTGCAGATTTATTTATTATTTTTTAATTTTAAAAGTTCATTGATTCAATAATTTCAAATCATTTATAGATTTTATTACTTTTTTTTTAGTTTATTCATTAGTCTATTCTATCATATTATCTATAAGTGTCTATTATTATCATTATTTATTTTTATTTTTATCCTTTTTTTTTTTTTTTTTTTGTACCAACCACTTGAACAGTATAAAAGTAGTGTTATTTAGTTTACGGGCGCTGATGATCTGGATGTTTTGCGCCTAGACATCAAATAAACAAAATAATTTAAATTAAACGGGCTTTAACGAGAAGACTTTATTCTAGTTTCATTAAAATCGCCATAGTCGTTTTGGGGCTTTAGCGACACACGTTTTAGACCACTACACCCTACTCTTTAGTAAGCTTACGACGCCAGAAGGGTAACATTGATTCTGTATCACTATACATAACAATTTGAATATCCCAACAGTAAAGTCCTATATCCACGACAAGTACACTTCATTTCATTCTTCAATTCTAAATCACTTCAATCCAGTAGTTCTTTCTATTTCCTGCTCCCTGGTACCTGATCGACGCAGATTAAAAAGAAATGGCCGAGAGTACTACTACAATAAATACAAAATGAAGCTAATCAAGAAAACTCACAACTAATCAGTAATATATCAAATTTGCTAGGTGCACATCAGCGCAGGTGCAAATGGCAGAAAATTTCAAAAATAAATAAATACAAAAACTATTAAAATCATCTTTATCTATTACTAAACTAGTTAATAAATATTACATTCAAATTAAATATATTCATAGCCCTATTATTCATTCATCCCTTTTTTTAAAGCTGATGTAAAAAATAAATAAAGTATGACCATAGTGATCAAATATGTGGTTTTATTATTAATATAAGTTTTTTTTCCAATCTCCATTTTATAAATTACACAACTGTTCGTTTAATTATAATAATAGCTTTCAAATTTTACTACTATGATTTACTTGTATTCTGTAGTTCAGATTGTATTATTTTTATCAAGAAAAAATAAACGAAACGAAATCACACTTCGGACGAATTTTTAATTTTTTTTTTAAACCTATGTTAAACATCGCTCTTTGTAGCAAATTTATATTATTATATAATTATAATTATTTTTATTGCCAAATTGTAGCCTAGTATATTAGAAGAAAAGACTCATTAACAATTACAATCCATTAGCCTGATTCAGGAAATTACAGTGGTTGACGTTCCTTGCATAAAAAAGTACAACAAAGGATCAGTTCTTCCCTATTCAGCTAACAAAGTGATTCAAACCCGGAAAGTGCTGGTATCTTTCCCCCTGTCTGCATGTCATTAGTTTTGAATACAGTCAGTTAGTTTTCAGCTTCCTACTTCCTTATATGACAAACATGGTTTAATTTCCGAACGATCAAATAAAAATAATAAAAACAGGACAATTATAATCGAGAAATTGTCAGGATAATGAAATCCTATTTTTTGGGAGGGGAAATTTATTCGGGATGCCACTAGATAATTATTGAGAATGATTACCTAGAAATGTTTAATAAAAGGTTAGTTAAAGAAATTTGGATCTATAATAAGTTTGGTCCATGATTAATCAATTGAATTTCTTTTCTCAAAGGCTGGTTTGTGTTTATCAAGCTTTCTAATTACCAGCATTACCTGTGATCATCATGATATAAATAGGTAGCAGAATTAAAATAACTTTTACTTAAAAAACTTAATTTATTTCTATGTTTAATAAATAATAATATGCAAATAACACAGAAATCTTAATGAGCAAATGTTATATACAATAAACTAAATACATGATTCAACGAGTTTATTAATTAACTGTGATTTCAGATGGACTGTTTTGAGAGCTGCATTGCCATGAATATTCTGACATTGGTAAATTTATTGTTGGGAGTAAAAATTATCTATTGCATATGAACTGGTATAGTTAGTAAGTTTCATCGCTGCATCTGCTGACCCAAGGTCATCTCGTCAAATCCAGGTCCAAACTCTACCAGGAAACCCATCTTCATGGTCTATGTAGGACCAAGGCTTCAGTCCCTAAGCCGGAAGAAAACATAAGGCCTCTTTTCTTACTTCTCGGGAGTTTTTATACAAATATTCGGGGTGGGGCAAGGATGGTTTTCATTGATGCTTAGCTTCACCCTATAACTTCATAATCACTGTCAACACCCTAAAAGGAACCAGTTACTTAGAGTAGAGGTCTTTCCTAGAGCCATCGGTCCTCATATACCTGCTCTCCATCCTGACGGTTTCCTTTGATGTTTTTGGTGTCAGTATATTCCAAATTTGTTTTCGACATTTCGTAACAATTTTAAAAACTTATTTGCTATGTTCAATACATACCAGTATGAATTTCATAATCGTATTACAAATAAAAAAAAATGTTCCTTCGTTTGATCAAGAAGCTGTTCTAATAAGCTTTTTGTCTGTAACATATATTTGTGAAGTTTAGGGCCAAATTCCTTGAGTTTTTACTGCATTGAAAATGCACTTCAAAAACGTTTTGTAATAGCCTAATTTTGTCAGGAAATAATTTTACTCAAAGTTGACTAAATTAAAGGTAAATGAAAGTAACTAACTAAAAACTATCGAGTAGGAAAAACAGAAAAGAAATGATAAAAAGAAATTGCCTACATTACCGAAACAAATATTAACTATTTATTCTAATTTTCGGCCTGGCATGTTATAAAATGGTTTCATTCCGTTAAAGATAATCTAAAATAAATTAAAATGTATATTTCAATAAAAAAATCAAATAAACTTGTTTATTTATTTTTAAAAAACTATTTTACATGATAGTATTTTACAATATATCTAATATTGGACACTGAGTCAAATTATCTAAACCTTAAGAATATAGAATAATATTGACTCATGGATTAAATTAACATAATTAATATGTAAATAAATCCAAGTGTACCCATCCACTGAAATATATCAGATGTGAAAGGGGAAACTTAAAAAATATCTCTATTTAATGCGGGTCAAATATTTTCTAACTTTTATCCTGCTGCATATCATTGAAAAATTATCCCTCCCTTGCCAGCAATTAAACAACAGATGCAACATTCTCAAGGCATACAGTAATAAAATAAATTATATATATTTTTTTTTTACTACCTACTGCTAAAGTCTATATCATACGGCCCTTTAAATAAATTTTTAGAGGCTATATAAAAGTTTATGACTCTAGTAACATAGAGGTAATTTTATGCTTACGGTTGATGATAATTAAAATGGATAAATTAGAACAAAACATGGTTTTTATAGCCTCACTTTAATTATACACTATTACGTGTATCCTTGAATGTGACAGAATGTATTATTTCTCAATAAAGAATTTTTTTTGTCTTTATTTATTTAGAAAAAATACATTTTGCCTCAATTACGGGCATTGAGTATTTAGGATGAATGAAATACAAAACATACCATCTATACAAACAAGATTAAGATAAAAGAAAAACAAGATTATAACAAAATAAAATAAAATAAAACTTGGAGTAACAGAATAAATCGATCATGATACAACATTAAATAAATAAATAAAAACACATTCATACTTATTTACAATTAATAAAGAATTGATGACTTTATTTATTTATTTTTTTAATAATATATGATTATCTATGAAACTAAACTATTAAGAAGTGAAATAAAATATTATAATAAAAAGGTAGTGTTTGAACATTTGCATTCATATGTATTTAAATGATAAAAATTTATTGTTTAATTATTTATGTAATCATGAAATATTATTAGTATAATTATAATGTACAAATTTATGTTAATTAACAGTTTTATAGAGGTTTAAGAAAAAAAAAACACTTTTGTTCAAGAGACAATTTCGATCATGAGGTTCTTTACTAATGACAGCCTCTGTATTTTTTATTTAACCCTTTTTTCTTTGAAATTGAAGAACCTACACCTTACTACATATTAATTTCTATGTCTAAAAAACAACAGTAAAAATGTATTGCATAATTTTCTAATTAACATGCAATAATATCATGACATAATATGCAATAATATTATCTTATCTTTCGATACATAAAAAATAAATTATTTAAACTTTGCTATTCGACGGGTTTTATTACATATTAAATTGATTTGATGTTTAAATTATTAAGGTTAAAATTTTGAAACAATTAAATTAAATAAATATTGTCGGTAGTAAAGAACTTGCTAATCAAAAGTATAAAACAGTTTAATATTACCTTATAGTAAACTTTCGTTAATCCGATTAAAAAACAGTTTAAACAATAGTTGCATTTGAATATAATAAATTACTAGAAAGTTCTATTAAAAATGGAATTGTGATTTACAATAGTATTCTTATAGGAAAACTGTAATTATTTTTCAGAGTATTTTAACAATAGATCGTTAATACTAAAATAAGGTGAACTATAGATCAAAATCAAATCACAAATCTAGCAACATTATGATTAAGATTTAATTATGGAATCATACCTGTTGTGGTGTTAGGTAATTATGTTCCTATTAGCAGCATGTTATCACCGTACCTATGAACATATATAATATAATTAGTTAGCGTCATTAAAAGAATATTCGAATGTTGTAAAAAAAAAAAAAAGAATTGTATATGAAGTATAATAACGCTAGGCTATATTATGAAATCACTGCGTGTAATTACATTCGAATTTAATCATGTATTTTGAAACTATGAAAAAATTCTACTCAATTATAGTTATATATTTTTTTTAAATCCATCATATACTTAAGTTGAATAATATGAAATGATTTTTAAAGAAGTTGTATCAATTATTGGTTCATTCAAAGTTACGGAATAATGCAACAATCTTTGAAACAACTAAGTTTTATATTTTTTATATTTATCTATTCCTATACAAAACATTGATATTGTTTACAAATCATAAGAAAATTCTCAAACTACAAAAAAAAAAAAAAAAGATGAGAGGAATGTCAGGAAAGAAACATTTTTTCTATTCTATCCAGAAGGGAACAAAACTTTCATTCAGAATCGAAATTGATTCCAAAACTCCCATTGCTTGAAGATGAGTTAGGATAAATCCTTACAATCTTTATTTCTTCAAACCTTTGAGATTGGATGTATTGTATGTGAGTATCGCAAAACGCTGAAGTAACCAATAGGCGTGATTTTTTTTTCATAAATGGAAACAAAATACAAATTTCAATTTCATTTATTCATCAACCAATTTCTAATTTTGTTCAATTATAATAAAGTTTTTAAGGCAGTTAAATATCGATTGGGTTCACACACACATACATATATATATATATATATATATATATATATATATATATATAATTTAGTATTTTCCAATATAATAATCTCAATAAGTAGTTAACAAAAAATAAATAAATAAAAAATGCATAAGTAATGCCCTAAATAGTAGGGATGGCCATCGATAGTCGATATTATTTTTCTTCCGATATTCAATATTTTACGATCGCTAATATCTACTTCAATATTATCGATTTATCGATATCGTCAGTGCGATATTTTAATTTAATTAACTTTTTTTTTTAAATTTACTAATAATAAATCCTTAGTAAAAAAAAACCATTAGATCAAAATAAAAAATTAATAAGTTATTTATCAGCTGAATACCATATATAATATAAATTACAAAGTAATATAACTTGCATAGAAGTGATTTCAAACATCAAATATTTTGTTTAATGTTTTTAATTTAAACTTCAATAATAATACATATTTTATAATTAGTTATTGAAAAAAGGAGTTCTCGGAGCCAAAATAAACCAGATTCTCTCCTCTCGGCGAGGTAATAACGAATTTTTTAATCAGCATAAAACCCACCTAGGGATATCAGAATATTAAAAGTTTGAAGGTATTGCAGAAAGACAATATTTTTTACTTTAAAATAAGTCTCTAAAGATTCCTCCCTCCCCTCCTCCAATGCCAACAGTATAATATAAAAATGGCCCCTTATTTCCAATAAAGAGGAAGGATTGGAATGCCAACTTCTCCATTTCCCGAGATCTTACTTATTGGATTTTCTAGAATTATAAGAAGCGGAAGTGAATTAGGTGGGAGTTGTGGACCCACCAATAATTCAATAATAATTCCCTAACTCGATAATTCAATAATGTCCCCTTCTTCCAAAACTGCTATGGCAAAACTGTGGACTTGGAAAATTTGAATAGATATTTTCTTCTTTGTGACCGACACACCGGCAAAGTTAAATCGTCTACCACAAGACACAAAAAAAAAAAATCATAATTAAAAAAAAAAGAACTGAAGCAAGTTTTCAGAATTATGTGATCGACGCTGATGCCTATTTGCCTTATAGGCATTAACAGAGTTGGGTAGCTATTCTACATCATGTAGGATCAATGAAGTGAAAACTCAATACCAGTCAACGGTTTCATACATAGGTACATGTCCATAAAAATACATAATTAAAAAAGTAAATAACATTACCATTGAGGAGGTGGAAGAAAAAATTCACCAAAAGAAAATTAATGAGAGGACTTAATTCCTGGAAGGACAATGAGCCTTAAAAGAGTTGTTACAAGATATCATAAGAGTAATATTTTTATAAAATAAAATTCTTCTAAAATAAGTAACACTTATATTTAGTATTCTAAATAAATAGGACTCATCCTAAAATTATAAGTTGTTTTAAATAATGATGAAGTTGGGCGAGTGAGGGCGAGATAAATTGTCTTAAAGCTAATGATTTAATAAACAAAATTTAAATTTGATATTCATTCTTTTCCATAATAATTTATTTTTGAAATTAAGATTAGATAGGCATTGATGACCACACCGTTTTACCCCTCTAAGCCCCAAATAACAACAACTTTTATTCAGAGGAGAAAACGTTGAGATCACGTAACAAACCATTGTTTATTGTTATTGTTTGTTGTTTATTGTTTGTTGCGTTTTTATTCATAAATTGATTTGAAACACACCGCATAGTAGTTACATATGAAGATTTATATCATCCATGTGTTTGCACCTATCACATTATTACTAGTTACTTTAAATTCAATACCAGACTGAAACGAAAAAAAACCGCTCGACGTTTCCAATTACTTCAGCACTTACTAGACAAACGCTCTAAACTTCCAATTAATTACAACAGATTCATATACATGGCTATAACAAGGCCTATTAAGACTTATGGAGTTGAGCTATGGAGACAAGATCATATAATTCCCCTCGTATCCAATCCTTACAATCCAAAATTCTTCGTAAAATCCTCAATGCTCCCTACTCTGTTACAAGTGAAACCATCCATAATGACCTTAGTGTTTTTTATATTTTAGATCTGGCCCAATCCATGTACCTATCCTTCCATAGTAAACTTCTGAACCATCCCGACCCTATCATTTCTAACCTTGCTTCCTCTTCAATTCCTGATGTCCCTCCGAGGCGTCTGAAAAGAAGATGGCCCCGTAATCTCCTAATGTAGAGACATATCATTAGAGTGCTACCATTGGGTAGTTTCTCAACAAGTGTTTTCACGTCATTATATCCATATGTTCAAATTTACTAAATGTATTTCTTTTATACAGTTTAAATATTATTAAGAAATAAAAAAAATCAATAACATATAAATTGATGTTTAAGAAATGTTTTATTAAAGTTAAATCGGCACATTTATATTTATGGCTTGATCGAATATTGCATCAACTCACAGGATGTTCATAGTTAAAGGCTACAACTTCTTGTTCATAATTCTTTTATCTAAACAGTGTTTCATATATCAAATGAAAGTTTAGCACTTAGAATTAGTTTCTTTTTTGTCCGATTAATCATAATGTTTACTATCTCAAATTAACTGATCGTCTCGAGATATACTACCATTTGATATTCGAGATCGCTGAATCACTGTAACCAAAAATTTAAAAATTATAGATCAATTTATACCGTATTGGAAAAATGCGAAGATGATGAGACGCTAACAATGACTATAAAAATTAACTCAACAACACACAAACGGAAGGTAGATGTAAAATGTAGATATTCAGTTTTCCGAAAACTAGTGTTGCCCAAATACAAGAGACTTGCAGTTTGCTATTAGCTTATTGCTATTTATTAAACTTGTTACTTTAGATCTTTAAAAAAGCGCAACAAAACAGATTCATTCAGATGTTTTATTGACATAAACATAGTAATTTCCAACAAAATTAACTTGACATATCATTGGCAAGAAAGATAGTGATAGGCCTCTACCTTGGAATGGAAGATAGTCTGTGGGCCATTAAATTGCATATTGTTGTGTTCCTTGTAACTATTTATTAAAAAAAAGCCAATGTTCCCACAAAAAAAAGTGAACGCACTGCCCCAAAATGGCGTCCAACGATGGCGGATTGACGACTTTGACTTTAGTTAGTTTTTTGGTCACTGAGAATCAGCATTTGGCTTAATTTCCTCATAGTTGGTCTTTTATTAAAGCTGAATAGTCATAGAATATTAAAACATGAAGAAATATGAAAAAATAATTGGCTTAGGCTATGAAAAACACCAGTAAAGTCAAATAAAATAACTAATATTACTCGAAGCCAATGGTTCCAATCTAAAAAAAAGTTACAATAACAGCGGAAACTTATTTGTCGTTACTAATTATTAAGTTAATAACTCATTGTATGGAAAACCTGGGAGAATTAAACATAATAATAGATTTTAATTTAAATTTAACAGTGATAACGATTTGATTTTAAAGATAAAAATAATTGAATTCTAAGTCGGATGTATTGAATTCACACTAGTGTCAGACTTCATAGAAGAAATTTCTCTCTGAAGACGAAAATTCCTCAAGGCATAATTTGTAACCGATTGGTAGACAGCCGCATATACCATAACCTGGCAAAACTAAAAAACAAAAATGGTTTGATTAAAATTAAAAATACAGAAACATACACCAACTTCACCTTCTTTGAATTTATTTTTTCGAAAACTATCAAAGTAATTCACACCTCACCATAATGTTTATATTTATTTATTTATACATATGTTTATATTTATATTATTTATAATATAGCAATAAACATAAAGGAAAATTTTATGTTAACAAGATAAATTAAACGTAAGTATAATTTTTTAAAAAGTCACTTCAATTATCCATAAATATAAGAAAATAATGTTTAACATATCATAATCGTGATTGGCCCCAGCTGACCGTGACAAGTCGGAAATGTTAGAGACCATTAGCCGGATTATAAAGCCGGCAATTAGAGGAGGCTCAGGTGTATTAATACAGGGAGCGTTAGAAGAGCGACTGATTCCGTATCAGTTTAATTACCAGTGGGTACCCTGTTTCATTAACTCGGCCCTACCGGAGTGCTTCTGTAAAATGGATCCGTAAATATTTATAATTCGACTCGGTAGGGAAAGAATGGGAAACGCTCGGAGGTTCCTATGCTAATGCAGTTACCATAACTCAGCCCGGAAGACTCGAGAGCTGTTTGTTCATTAGGAGACGGATGGCTTGAGGCCTTGTCTTGTTACCGAACCGTCGTCGGACCGCTCCTCTCCTCACCCCCTTCGTACTAATGGAGGCGCAATTTATTCTTGAGTAATTGACATCAAACACTTTACAAGTGGGCCCGGAGCGAACAACAGGCCAGATGAAGATGCCCGCCTATCCGTCCTTACTTATATATTCTGCCGTCTTACATGTTTATACCTTTGTCGACAGGTATATTATAATATAGCAATATATATAGTAACGTTATTATATCTTATCGTTGCTTAATAGATCAGTATTATTAGGAATACATGGAATCTAGTATACTGAACTTTAATACCATACTGAAACGACAAGAAACAGCTCGACTTTTCCGACTACTCCAGCACTTACTAAACAAACGCTCTAAGCTCCCAGTCAATTAGAAAAGACTCATATACATGACTACAATAAGACCTATATGGACTTACGGAATTGAGCACTGGGGCTCCATTAAGCCATCGAATTCCTCTCTTATCCAATCCTTACAATCCAAAATCCTTCGTAAAATCCTCACAGCTCCTTACTTTGTCACAAACAAAATAATCCATAACGACCTTAATGTTCCTTATGTTTCTGACCTGGCCCAACCTAGATATCTATCCTTCCATAACAAACTTCAGAATCATCCTAATCCTCTCGTTTCTAACCTTGCTTCCTTTTCGATCCCTGGCAACCCTCCGAGGCGTCTGAAAAGAAGATGGCCTCGAGATCTCCTTTTCTAAATACATTTTTGCTACCAGTGGGTAGTTTCTCAACAAGTGATATATATTCTTTTGTTCACATTTACTAAATGTATTTTTACTTGTAACACAGTTGTAAATATCATCAATAAAAAAAAAATTATTAGGAATAAATATTTCTGTTGAAATTTACTAAGGCTGATTGTAATACCATTAAACACACAGAAGTTCCATTCATTATAAGAAGTAGTGCGATCACAATTGAGATAAGCAGATGTATCGAGAATTGATTTTTTGATTCATATCATCGATTCCTCTGAAAGAATCGTACCACCAAGTGATTGAAATGAATAAATAACAATTTCTTGGGATCTGTCAATTTACAATTCTTAAAAATGGAAGAAGTGGGAATAGGGGAACATCGAAGAAGTTTGTTGAGTTGTTTGGTATACTTCCGGAATCTACTCTTCTACGATCATTTTACACTTCCTACATTTTTTTTCTCTCATGTACTTTTATTTTTAATTGCCTATTATTTTGTAAATATTTAATTTAATTTGACCTCGCTGTTATGTTTCTTTTATTTTTATTTGCTCTTAAAGCAAATCAACGACAGGATAACAAAATGAATTTTCATTTCAATTACAATTTATAAACACAGTTCAAAATTTTATATGTAAAATTAAAGAGCCTTTCCCGTCCAATTTAAACTTCCTTCCTACTGATAAGATTCATAACCTTTTATTTGTATATATATTTCATAAAATAAGAGCCAGAATTATCATTCGGACTACTACGCTATTACTATTGCTCTACCCGTGCAATTAATAGCGTTTGTGTTGTTAAATATTTTTGGTGGTGGTGATAAACCACACGAACACATCAAACAGTTATTTTACTAGCTGGCAGCAGAAGCAGGACCTCTACTGAAGATTTCTATTGCCAGATTGCAGCTCCTTACTTAGATTGCGCCTTTACGCTGTTGGGGTCCATTCATATCACTTGGAACTAACCTTGACAGCTAAACGGGCAGCATCGCTCTGGTAAGGAGACCCCAACGTGATGGCCTCCCACGACACCCATATGGAGGCTGAGGAGGATGCGAGGGGCGAGAAAAGATCAGGAGGTGCCGAAGTTTACCAAGAGCCACCAAAGCGACACCAGATAAAGGGCCGCGCAGAGGTCACCGTACCTGTTGGAATTCCGGTTTCAAACCGCTACGAGGCTCTTGCGCCCCAGGAACCAGATGTTACCCAAAATGAAAAGATCCGACCGCCTCCACCCATCATAATCAAGCCACCTATTTCACTGACATCGCTGAGAATTCTACTAAGAGAGCTCAACATAGAGGAATACTCTTCCAATTCTTCTAAGCAAGAAACCAGATTGTACCTAGCTACTGAGGTGGATCATAACACAGCTCTCCAGGCACTTCTACGTGAGAAAAAGGTAGAATTCCACACCTTTGCCCCGCGTGGAACCAAAAGAACCCAAAAATTTGTCCTTTATGGCTTTGATGTAGATTACGACGTCAAAGACATAATCGATGAGTTAAAAAGAGTACTACCAGGCTTCAGACTCGCTAGAAGGTTAACAAAACAAGCCCCGAATGGTGAAAGATATGACATCGAAGCCATTCAGATAATAGTAGATCATTTTGTAAAAATAGAAGATATACGAAACCTTGGAGCTATCAACAGGATCAAATTTAGAGTGACCTCCTTTAAAGAAGATATTGGACCTGTACAATGTAGAAACTGCCAGGAATACGGCCACACAATGAAATACTGTGGCCGTACATGTCATTGTGCATGGTGCGGAGATCATCACCTGCTGGCACAATGCCCCAAGAATGTTAAACCTTATTGCTCAAACTGCAAAGGAGACCATCCAGCGTTTTCAAAAGAATGCTCCTACCGAAAGAAGATTATTGACCAACGTCGAAACCAAAAGAAGAAGAAAGAGGAGATAACCACGCCACCCACTACACGGAAACCAAGTCAACTAGTGAAGTCGGGGTTAGAATACTCAGCGGTGATTGGCGGATCAACCAGCCAATCACAGCAGCCCGCTCACCCCCATCACCATGACTTCCCCCAGAGTTCTCCCCACCCGTCTGCCACACCATTAGAAGCAGCCCAGCCGTCTAAAAAGAATGAACAATCAACGCTCATCAGGCTCGTCGAAGGAATGCTCCAGAGGTTAGACCAGATGATGGGCTTCATCACAACCCTCCTTAATACCGTGCTGAGCCAACAAAAACATGATTGAGCACCTAGTTTGCACCTACAATATCAGAGGCCTCGCACAGAAGCAGGCTGAAGTAGAGCTTTTCCTGCAGCAACACAGACCATCGGTGATGGCGCTGACTGACACATTGATGCCCCCCTCGTCTCGACTATACTTCCATGGGTACACTGTATACCGGGAGGTTTGCTCACGCGGGTCGACAGAAGGCGTTGCTATACTGGTCAGAAGAGATGTCCCTTCGAAGATCATCACGAACCCAGTGGAACCTACTGAGGGAACTCACATAGTCACAGTAGACGTGCGATTTAAACATCGGTACAGGTTCACCTGTGTCTATAGGAGACCGAGGGCGGTTCTCACGTCAGTGAAATTACTACTACAACACGCCCAGGCAAGAAGTCGGTATGTTGTCCTTGTGGACTTAAATGCTCGACACACCTCCTGGCTGTGTGGTAGTAACAACCCATTGGGCACGTACATCACAAAGACCAGGCTCGCCGTCTTCCACCCGGGTGTTCACACCTTCAGGCATGCAGCCCGACCTGAGTGGACCTCTACGCTAGATCTGCTACTCACCAGGGATCTGCACACCATCACGGATTGCCACGCACTACCGTATGGACCCTCAGATCACCGGCCGGTGCTATACACATTTGAGGGCACACCCGCCACTCCACCCGCGAGCAAATATCTGCTTCATAAAGCCGATTGGAAGAGATACAGATCTTGCGTTGAGGAAACACTACCAGCAGTTACACCATGCAGAACCCGAGATGAGGTGGATAATGCTGTAAATGTCATCACCACCACCATCCAAGCCTCAGCCAAACGGAACATTCCCAAGTTTGCTCCACAGCCCAACGCCATCAGAAGACCTCCACGGCACATCCTAGTTCTGATCAGACAGCGAAACAACCTAAGGAACGTTTTCCAGCGCACTCGTAACTACAGCTTAAAACCGGCCATCAATGCGATGACCCGGCAGATAGCAAGACTCATGAGCGACTGGAAGACATCACTCTGGCACGAGCAGTTACGAAGGACTCATGACGATTACCGTCAGTTCTGGCGACTTGTCAGAACCTTCGTTAGTAAGAAAAGAAGCGTGCATCTGACATCAGGAGACGCGCTACTAACAACTGGGGAACAGGCTGAACACCTGGCGAAAAGTTATGCAGCAAGGGATGCTGAGCGAACTAGAAGCTCCCCACCGGTGCAGCAGAGATCATCACCTGGACTCACTGAGAAGCCCATATTCTGCAATTTTAACCAGCTTGAGTCTGTACTACGACGTATCAAAGGAAACAAGGCGTCGGGACATGATGATATCCCGTATGTTCTACTGAAGATGCTCCCAAGGAAGGGTAAAGCCTTCCTTCTGAACATCTTTAATTCATGCTTGCGGATATCTTACTTCCCTACAGTCTGGAAACATGCCATCGTAGTGCCACTACTCAAGCCGGGGAAGAAAGGAGACATGACTGACCACTATCGCCCGATCAGCCTCCTCCCGCACGTCAGCAAAGTCTTTGAGCGATTGATTCATTATCATCTCCTGAGTCACTGCAAGGAAGAGCACGTTATACCACCAGAGCAAACCGGTTTCCAACGCGGAGTCGCCTGTGAACATCATCTGGCTAAACTTCAGGCACACACCATAGAGCAGATGAATCACAACAAAGCTACGGCACTCATCTCGTTGGACTGCAGCCAGGCCTTTGACTGCGTGTCTCACGCGCTGTTACTTCGAAGACTGGAAGAGTACAAATTCCCAGCCCCGCTATGCCGTCTGGTCAGAAGCTACCTCAGTGGAAGAACTTTCGTCGTAAGAGTTGGTAATGACTATTCGAACCCAGTCGATACAACGTGTGGAGTACCTCAAGGGTCTGTGTTGGGGCCATTACTGTTCGTCGTTTTCACGGCGCCAGTAGTGGCACTTAAACATCCAGAAGCGGTGGTAGCAGCCTATGCTGACGATATCGCAGTCTATGCATCCAGCCTTAACGCAGAGAGAGCTCTCATGAAAGCACAGAATGCCACAGATACCATCGTCAAGGAGCTTGAGAAGAACGGCATACAGGTAAATCCTAATAAGACCGATGCCATAGTGATGTCATTTCAGCAAGGAAAGAAGCCCCTGCCCACTCACTTCACCATTGGTGGAGTGGACCAGCGGATCTCCAACTCAGTCCTCTACCTAGGCGTGACTCTGGATAGGCACCTCACCTTTACTAGTCACGTCAACCAGAGGCTCAAGCTGGCTCGGAAAAAGGAGTATAGGCTCTACCATCTGCTAAAGTCGCCGCAGCTCTCGTTGAGACTAAAACTGCAAATCTACAAGGCGGTCATCAGGCCTACGCTGCTCTATGGTGCACCGTTGCTCCGCCACCTGTATAAGTCCACGCTCAAGAAACTCCAGAGTTATCAAAACTCCATCCTTCGGCGAATAGTCAGAGGTACCACCCTGCAAAGGGCAAAGAATGTAAAGATCCGAGAGGAGCTTCAGCTCCCATCGGTGCCTGAGTTCATAGGCCGAAGACACGTCAAATTTTTCGATGGGCTGAAGGTCTGTGCTAACCCGCTTTTCCAGGAAATAGTACCGCCGCCCAGGCCTGGGAGGTGGCAAGGTAAAGTCCCCTTGGTTGATGTTCTCGCCGAGGGAAGGGGTTTGGACTCTGTAGTTCACACCCACTAACAATAATATAAATAATAAATTAATGCAGGGCGGTCCCTCCACGCCCAGTGGTATAATAAAAGGCCTCTGGCCACAGATGCAAAGAACGCATACAGCGTGCAGAGCCCTCTTAACTTAAAATGCCCTTGGGCAATAAAAGGAAAGTTGAAAATTTATGTATATATACATTTATATACATACTGAATTTATTCAAGAAATTCCTGGGGGGTAGGGAAAAAAAAAAAAAAAAAAAAAAATTGTATATATTTGAACTAGAACATGTAATTGTAATCTGTTAAAAAAACGAAGAAGTTTTTTCCTGAATAACCATAAAATTTCAGAACATTTTTTATTGTGTTTTTTTCTATAACATGTTTTGTTTTAATTTTAAGAAAAAATAGGCTAAAAAGTATCTAATTGAAGAATCGTTCATAAGAACCAATACAATCAAATTTCTCATCTTTATAATAAATTTGACACCACAACTTTTTCTTAAGTCTAACCTCTTCGCCTTACTTCAACAGATACTTGACAAACGCATTATTTATTAACAATGAATAGTATTGCCCAAAATAGGTCTTGGTCTGGCAAGGTGCAAGACAAAGATCAAGACCGCTAAACTGTTGTTTGAACACGACCAAGACTGGTAAAAAATGTTCAATTTTTCGAATAAAAATTAAGGCAAAATAGACAGTTTTAGTTACTATATGTAAAGAATACGTATAACCAACACTTTTGCATTTCACTCTTGTAATTTTTCATTAGGTTTCTCATATCTAAAAAATTACAGTAATATCTCTATAGTAATAAACTAATCGGTAACTGCAAGATTATTGCTCAAGTCCAAGACGATTCTCGGTCTCGCATTTGGGCAACACTAACAATCAATAACAGAAGTCACGTCTTCACGGCTATAATTAGTTCTATTCGGACTTACGAAGTTATGCTTTGAGGCTTCAATTACCCATGGAATTCCTCTTGTGTACAATCCTTAAAAACCAAAATCCTTTGTAAAATCATGAATGCTCCTTGCTATATCACAAATAAAATTATCCATAACGACCTTAATGTTTCATATATTGCCGATTTAGCCCAATTCAATTACCCATCATTCCATAATCAACTCCAAGTCCATCCTAACCCGCTAGTTTCCTGTATTGCATCCTCATTGAGTCCTATAAATCCTCTTAGGCGTCTGAAAATAAGATGTTCTCGAAACCTTCCAATATAGAACATGTTACTAAAATACAGTTTCTCTATATTTCTGTCCATGTCATTATACGAATTCATATTCATTTGTATTTTTTGTTGGCACAGTTAAAAATTTCAATTTACAAATAAAAAAAATATTTATATAAAAAAAGGCCTTCTTACCGAACGGATTAGCTCCTCCAAATAATTTTAGTATTATCATTTGACTACATCTTACCGATAGTGGTAACAGTTATATTTATCAATATAAAATCCCTAACGAGATTGTTTAATGATTTTTTACAGTTTGAGAATTCATCACTTACAAAAAGTACAATCGTTTCAATCCAAAATTTTAAGACTTATAACATTAGCTCCTTGGTACGTAAACAACAAAACCTTACATACCAACTTACGACAACCAACTATCGACCAACTCATACGTACTCTTTACTCCCGATTTCATCTTAAACTACACGGACTTATAAACGACTTGGTCACAGTTGAAATGCCCATCAGAAGACGACTAAAGAGGAGCTGGATGAGAGATCTCCTCTCCTGAAGTAAAAAAGTACATCAAGACCAGAAAGAGGTGCAGCTGGGTACTATTCTGCCTCATGCCTAAAATGCCAATTTCCTTTACTTTAACATCACATCTGCTTATTGTCAAGACTATTACAAGTGTGGATAAAAATATGAAGAGAAAAAAAAATTCATAATTAGATAAAATAAATCTGATCTCTGTTAAGGCGCAGCATCTCAGGATTCCCAAGTTCTAAGTGATACAGATATGAAAACGTCTTTGAGGAATTGGAGAAAGTAGTTTTTTTGTAAATTCATTTCCACGGGTTAACATTTTTCCTCACTAATCTTTCTGGAATAGGTTGTTAAACCCGTCCTTGATGGCCCAGTTGAGGAAGCCGAATGAATTAATTAGTAAATATTTTTCACAGTATCCTTAATTAATAATTACTGATTTTATAATTAGTTTGAAATTTTTAAACAGCTTCATTTCCCCGTTTTTAAAACGAAATTTTTACTGAAATTTACGACTTTCTTAGAAAAATACAGCCAAGGTGAACAATCAGGAATAATGACATGAACAGACTTGTTGAGGTATCACCCAATGCTAGCAATCCCTAAATAGTTCGAAGAAAGAAGATCAAGAGGCCATCTTCTTTTCAGACGCCAAGAAGGATTATTAGGAATCATGGAAGGAGCAAAGCTGGATATAAGTCTGTTTTGATGGAACGAGTGTATCATGAAAGGACAGATATGGTGTCAAATCAGCGACATATGTAATGTTAAGGTCTTTATGGATGATTTTATTTATGACAAAAGATGGAGCATTAAGGATTTTACGAAGCATTTTGGATTGTAACGATTGAATACGATAGGCATTCGAAGGTTTGGTGGAACCACAAAGCTATTTTTTTTTATCTGTAAAAATGTAATAAATTGATCAAGCTGAGTTTTCTGAAAACAAATAAAAGAAAATATTTCTGCAGAGTTTAAATAAAATATTGATGATAAAATTATTTACTCCCAGTTCTGGCCGTAAAATCGCTATCATAATATGACTTTCGTACCAAACTTCATGTCCAGGATATCGAAAATAATGACTATCATTTAATCTCTTGTTCCGTTCCGACGTTCGGTATCATGTTTAAAGCATTCATATAAGCCGATTGTTTTTGTTTTGTACCGAGAAATGCAGCCAAAACTTTTCATCCAATGCCCTATCATATTCAATCGGGTAATGAAAACCTATCACAACGTAAAATAATAAGGTCCATGATATATGAATGAGTGTTACCGCATGGAGCCCTTGCACATTCCGGCTTTTTTCCCTTTCGCAGATCTCGTTAATATTCACTCAACTCCGGTCTAGCCAAAGGATTCGTTTTTTTTTTTTGTTTTTTTTTTCAATTATTTATGCTCAATGGAATTCCTATTGTCCACCCAGAATGATTTTTAGAATTTCAATTTTTATTCTCGGAATTATTTATTTTTTTATATTCCAGACAAATTATTAATTTTATTTTTGTACATATATCCAAACGAACAATACATTTTTTTTCTACCGTGTTAGAACGATAAATTAAGAGAAAAAAAATGCTGAAAGTATTTCATGGATGAAAAGAAAATTCAAAAATGTATTGAATTATTGAGAAATGTTAAGCATAAATTGAATAAAAATAATTTTATATGTCATAATTATACAAAACTTTATAAGATTTTTTTAAAATACGGATTTGATTATTTTGCTATCGTTTATAAAATATTTTAATGTATACAGGATGTCTACTAAGTAGAGGGAAATATTTTTAAAACTGGTACCAGGCCTGGATAGCAACAGACAAATTTATATAAACAATGAACCGATTTTTAGCAGAAATTTTAAGTTTTGTGTTTTTTTTTATCTAATTAAATCACGCTTTTTGTTGAATAGGAAGCAGTAACTATAGAAATATTTAATTTAAATGAAAATAGATTTTGTCATTGTTGAAACCATTTGAAGAGGACTTTTGAGCTGCTAAAATAAGCTAAGTTGTATTTTTTTTTTTTAAATCATTAAATTATTAACGTATTTTATCATCCTCTAACTGTACTATAAATATAGGACATGTTATCTGTTTAACTAGCTTTAAGTCTTTTTACAGTCTATTTGAAATTTCAATATTATAATATAAATGTATTTACAGCATAGAAATACAATAGAAAGAGAGAAATCGAATAAACATGCCTATGTAAGAATAGCGATATCTTCTGGGGATAACTCGAAGGGATAGAAAAACAAACAAATGGATCAGAGCTAAAACTGACCTTCCAGATATTGTGGAAAAAGTGCTCATCAGGAAGTGGACCTGGACCGGACATGTAATCAGGAGGAATGAATTAACAAGGACCAGACAGTTTATGGATTGGTATCCAAGAGAACACGTGAGGAAGAGAGGACGTCCGCCAACAGACTGGGACAAGGAGAGCAGCCTGGAAGAGAGTTGCATTAGAGAGGAAAGAATGGAAAAGGATGGGCCAGGTAAATTACCTAGTGTGGTTACAAGAAAGTTAAGTATAAAAAAAAATAAAACTCAAAACCTCAACTATGTTGATTTTGTACATATAAGAGATTTTGTATATTTTTATCCATTTTTTTTTTATTGTATGCACAAATAAAGGCTATTATTATTATTATTATTATTATGTAAGAATAAGATATTTAACATTAAGAGCAAAGAAAAAAAATGATGAAAAAATTTCATGTTGCTTCTACCAATAAAGGTACTTGCCATTCTTCTGTATGACAAGTTACACATAGTATGAACCCCATAAAGAATATTATAAGGGAATACTTCGTTAAAAATCTCATTTCCGGAGAATCGAGCGTTTCGTCCCAATGCTGCACCGTCTGCCCGCAAAGGTCACTGGTTCCTTGATTAAGTGTAGTCTTAACAATGACTGAGGAATGGCAAGATCGTGTGGATAAGGCTGGCTGCCCTGGAATAACCAGTAGGAGCAGGTAGAGGAGGTCCAGTAACGACCTTCTGATGGTCCTCTGGCGTGTACCTGGACTTCTCGTTAGTCGGCCTCTTCACTTATCAGATCTGCTTTATGACTTCCAGCTATTTGGATTTATTGTCATGAGTTCCATTAATCTTTAGCAATCCAGGAACAAACCATTCATCGTGATAAGCATTCTCATGAAATGTAATTCACTTCGATGATTGGGTTATCTTACATTCTGGTCACCAGTAGTGAAAGGAGTAGATTTGTAGTAAAAAAACCTGGTGCAGTGCGCGCATCACACAACTTTCACTCACCACCCCAATTTTAGTAGAAATAAGTATTTTCCGATACAGAGAAGTGTAAGTTAATAAAAATACGAACAGTGCAAGTTGCAATATTTATGCGTTTACTGTCACTAATTTATAACTTTTCCAGTTGTATATTTTATTTATATACTTAAGTATATATATAAAAAAAAATTAAATCCTATGAAATTATTTTAGTCCGACAAAAGTTCCATTGATTTTTATTTATATTTCAATATGGACATTTGTAATTGCTTAAGCAACGGTATATATATATTTTTTTAATTTTTATATTACTGCAATCAACAGAAATAAATATTAAATAACAACTGCAGTAGCATTTACGAAAACCAGACATGATTTTCTTTATATATATGGTATTATCAAAACTATTATAATATTATTAATATTTTTGTTTAGAAAAAAAAATACATTTTGTCTCAATTAAGGGCATTGAGTATTTAGGATGAATGAAACACAATCACACCATATATACAATAAGATAAAAACAAGATTATAAGAAAATAAAATAAAATAAAACTTGGAATAAAATAAAATAAAACTTGGAATAAAATAAAATAAAACTTGGGTATAAAATAAAATATAACTTGGAAATAAAATAAAATAAAACTTGGATATAAAATAAAATAAAACTTGGAATAAAATAAAATAAAACTTGGAATAAAATAAAACTTGGATAAAATAAAACTTGGAATAAAATAAAACTTGGAATAAAATAAAACTTGGAATAAAATCAAACTTGGAATAAAATAAAACTTGGAATTATAATATCAGTCACGTGATCTCCTTCGAAGTCTATCTATCCTAACCTTTAGATACGCGGTAGGGTACTCGATCCGTTGTTTTTTTTGTATTTTTTTGGTCTCATATTACCATCTATTTTTCTTTTTCAGTTAATTATAAAAATTTTTCGTTATTTATATTTAACAATTTTTTATTTCTGGTCATAATTCCAATTGGATAATTATTCCAAATAAACTTATTATAAAGATACTGTAGAGAAATAAATTATAAATATTTGGCACTTAAGCAATGTCAGCCTGTTTTTATTAGAATAACACTAATCTACTATAAAGAAAACTAAATTTTACAAGGAAATAATCTATTCAATCAAAATCGTTGGAACCATTTTTGAGGTTTTTCTGAATATGTGTAAAGACGATGATACAAAGTACAAGTTCCAGGTAATAAATTTTAGATAAAAATTAGCTATATCATTCCAAGCATAAAATTACTTTAAAGATGTAATTTACGTTTCTTACGACTTTTTTATTGAAAGTGAAAAGGTTATCACTGATTTTTACTAAAATATTGCTCGATTTTTATATTGAGAGATCCAGAGAAAACTTTCTTGCGTAGCTGTCATATAAGACAGAACCCCCTCCGAAGTCGGTCATTGGACATGGAAGGGAGGAAGCTGTCAAATTAGAGCCCTGGAAGAAGGGGAGAAGCGGGGACAAAGACTCCCTCAGCCGACCGAGGGCAAATTGCATCTGCTACAGTCGGCAGCGGGCCCCGATGACACGCAAGCGGTTTTATATTTGTGCCCTAATGGTTCCTCACCCTTCCTCAAACACAATTAGGCCTCGTTGGCTGATCGTCGGAGCCCGCACCGAGAGCTAACACCGCTCCCATCGCTGTTTGTTTACTCTTCGAGAGGATGGAGTAAGTTCTCATTCTATGTTTGAGAGGCACGCTGTGGGTTGCAGGGGGGATCCTTCGTCCTATGTGCTCAGTACTCATACATAATCGAACGTCTGCAGAAGGAACGTCGAGAATTTAAATCAAACCTGAAATTTAGGTCCTTTTAATTTGAAACTTCAATAATTGAATTCAAAATATTTGATTATATAGTAATTTAATATTATTATTTTTTTCTAATCTTAATAGGTTTGGTCCTTAATACCACTGATTGAGTGGCGCTGGGATCTCCTAGAGTTCTGTCTTTCCTTCCACGATTGGGGAAAAAGGCTAGGCTCGGAGATCTTGAGTGTATTTTGTAAATACTGTATGAAAGTTTATGTATTTGTGTATTTAAGTAGTTATTTTAATTAGTTTAGTTTAACAATCACAAATATACGGTATCGCTAAAAAGACCCACCTACAAAAAATTCAAACGTTCCAATCAACATTATTGCGACTCACAACAAAAGCTCCTTGGTACGTGACAAACAAAACTCTACGTACTGACCTCCAACTTCAAACAGTTGACCAACATATAATGACCCTTTAACGACTTTACACAAATTTAAACGGACATAATAACAGACTTATTGTATATAGGCGTGAATGTGTTTTATATATTTCAATTTCATTTAGTTTCTCTCTATTTTATATTTTTTTTACCTATGTATGTTAATTTTCTTATTTTACTTTCCACAACTCTTTTTCTTTTATCTCTGTTTTAGTTATCATTTGTATGTATATATTGTTTGAATGTTTAATGTAGCCCTAATATTAATGCCCTCCAATGCGGCAGAATATTTTTTTTTTTTTTTATTCATTTATTTAGACATATAATATTCTGCCACAGGGACAATAATTATATTGATAAATGAACACATTCACACCGTATATACAAAAAAAAATTAACAAAAGTAAAATAATAACTAAATAATAATAAATGAAAACTATATACAATAAAAAAAATAAAATAACCTAAATATAAGTAAATTAAAAACATAAAAACAGTCACACCTATATACAATATATACAATCAGGCGGAGAACCCAAATCCACGAGCTACTCTCTCAACCGCCTTACCGGTGCTAAAGCCGGTGGAGTTTGAGAATATATTAAATTAAAAAAAAAAAAAAAAAAAAATGGCTAATAAGAGACATGGCCACAGCTGACATACCTCAGTACATGAGGAGGAGAGTAAAAAGGTGTTGGATGAGAGATATCTCCTTCCTTAGACAACCTAAGTAATTGGAACAAGTTAGGGAAGAGGTACTGCTGAGTACTTTCCTTCCCCATGCCTGCCATGTCATTATTTCATGTATCGCCATCACATTTGCTGATTGCCAACAATAAGTTGACACGCGAAAATACATTTTTTATAGACAAAAAAAAGTTCAGTTTTGTTTCCTTTAGTTTATATACATTTACTTTTAGTACAATTATTTTGCTGTTTATTTATTTTCAATTATTGTGCATATTGTGATTGAGCTACACTTCTTTCACTATTACTAGTGTCCTTAGATATGACAGATTGTAATATTTATCAATATAGAATTGAATTTGCGCTCTAAGAAAATATATATTTTAATTTATATGATAAAGGCCTCTTACTTAGGCGAAAAAATCAGTATTCAGAATATTAAATTAATGTTGTCTACAAAGTATGTGTGTTTTTTGTTAACTATATTCTCAACCACCCTCTCAGTTATTATTGAAATACTGTCTAATGCTTGTTGACATAAAAAAAGATATATGTATATATATATATATATATATATATATATATATATATATATATCTGTTAAATTTAGTTCCCTTAAAAACAGCCCAATAACAATCGATGGGTTTATTAAGTACCTCCAAGCATACAGGTATCGTAAATATTCTGAAATGAAGGGTTGTTTCATTTAAAGTATGAACACTCAATTTGCCTCTCCTCATCAATTTACCCTCTTAAATCAACATCCTCTTAGATTAGAGGGAAGAATTGGCAAAGACAAGGGCCGGGGACCCAGGTGCAATTTCGCGTAAGGTAAACAAGTAGGGACTTAATACCAGGGAGAGGGAAAGGATGTATAAATCTTATCTAATGAGAATAGTTGAGCTGAGAGCTAAGGCGGGAGCGCTATATTAACCTAATACATGCCCCTTTAGAGCGGGCAACCTTTGACCTGTCTCCGGCACATATTACTTCGTTAGCCTCGTCGCTCTAGTCTTGTTTGTCCTAATGATGCTCATTAAACATTTTGGTCTTTTAACCTTTGGGGCTCCACCCATACTTCCTCCTCCTCCCCCCCCTCCTATACTAACGCTAATCCTGTATAATCCCCTCCTTTCGTTATTCACCTCATTACATTATTTTATTTTCGGTAGAATGGATTTAAAGAATCCAATAACGAATAGAACCAGAATATGACATTAAATCATTATGGACAGGTTCAATAATTTCAGCGCTAATTCCACCATCGCGCTATCGCTCAAACTCTAGTGATTTTAGCTCCAGTGACGCGGTTGAGAGAGTAGTACAGGAATCTCCAGGAGACCTGCTTTTCCGTTTACCGTGGGAGGGACAAGCCTGGCACGAAGTGTATGATGTATATACTGATTGTATATAGGTATGTACGTGTTATTATTGTTTAAAGTTATTTATCTGTTAATTTATTTTATAAACTTTTTGATTATTATTTAGTTTTTATTTTGCTTCTGTTTATTTTATTCATATACAGTGTGAATGTGGTCTTACCTCACTATAATCATTGCCAAATAGACAGAACTTTATACTATTCAATAATTTTTTTTTTAATTATTTCTTAATGATATTTCCAACTGTATTAAATAAATACATCTAGTAAATTTGAACATATGGATATAATGACATGAAAACACTTGCTGAGTAACTACCCAATGTAAGCACTCTAATGTTATGTCTGCATTAGGAGATCACGGGGCCATCTTCTTATTAGACGCCTAGGAGGGTTATCAGGAATTGAAGAGGAAGCAAGGTTAGAAACGAGAGGGTTGGGATGATTCTGAAGTTTATTATGGAAGGATAGGTATCTGGATCTTGCCAGATCTGAAACATAAGAAACATAAAGGTCATTAGGATGGTTTTATTTGCAACAAAGTAGGGAACATTGCGAAGGTTTATTGGTATGGCTGTGTTTTTAATTTACTTATCTTTAAGTTATTTTATTTTTTATTGTACATAGATTTTGATCATTATTTAGTTATTATTTTACTTTTATTAATTTTATATCACTATAATCATTGTTCACGTGAGAGATTATTATATTTTTAAATAATTACAAAAATAATAAAAAAAATCGTCTATGGATTCCATCAACCGATTAAATCCAACAGTGATAGACAGCTATCTGTGCTGAGTTTAAGAAAGATCTGATGGTTTTCAGAGGAAGCCGTAAGACTCGTAGAAGTAAATAGTCCGAGGTACAGACCTGTATCAAATTATTAATATCCGCCTAAAACTTCGTGAAATGCTTCATCTCATTATAACCAACTCTTTTATTTACAAACATTTTCGGGATTGGAGCTTTTTCTATCGAAAAATCAGCAAACAATGTCTATTTAATTAGGCACTAAAAACCCATGAACGACTTTTTGCTTTTCACTTGAATCGTAAGATAACATGATCAAAAAATCGTTGAATATGCATGGGTAATAATGAAACATTCATGTGTTTCATATGGTTGTTTTTGTTGTTCTTTATTGTATTTAAAAAAGTATATAATTTTTAATTAACCAACTTAATGACATTTTAACAATAACGTGAATTTCAGAAATGCAGGAAGCCAAGAAACAAGTATCATTGGTTGCAGATTATCAGTGCTCCGATTCCGAAAGTGAAGATGATGATCAAAATAACAGGTTTGCCTCGGCACCTCACGAAGAGCCTCGTCCAAAACTTCCTCCGCCTAGGTTTGATGTAAAGGTGAGCTCCACGTTATTCGTAAATCCTTATCGGGAAGCAGAAATCGCCAAACTGGCACCACTGCAGTATCACGTTTACATGTCACCGTTGGTCAAGGAGAAGAAGCTGACGCTCTGCAGGCAGTATGAACAGACGGGAAAGTGTCCTTTAGGGGATAGTTGTCAGTATGAGCACCTTCCGGGGCCGACGGTGGAACCGCCAGCGAGGAAGAGGAGGCAGCGAAGGAAAGCGAACCGGAAACGGAGGCAAGCGTTTTTCAACTTCATAAAAAAATAAATAAAAACAGAAATATGACAAAAGTATTCCGTTTGTTGGGAATAGGTACACAATAATTTCACTAGACATCAAGACCATTAAATGATCGCAAGTGAAATCATAGCGATAAAATCATACTAAATATCGGACAGTAAAATGTAAATTCCCGATCAGTACATGTCAAATAACCCTATACAAATAAATTTTGAACCAGCATGTTTCCAATGAACATGATGTTACATCTATCTGTTTAATATATTTTTTTTTATATAGTTCATAAAAATTATGAAAAAAACTGCTGATGACAACAGAAGTTGCTGGAGGGATGTGAGATACCTTATTTTAAAATCCTGCACCACTACAACCCATGAAGGGTCTTCTTGGGTTCAGTACTATTTAGAGAAAGCACTGTTTCTAGGTCAACAGTTGTACAAGAAGGTGATTTGACCGAGATCACTCTCAACCGTCAGATTTTTCCCCTTAATTAATTATTTAATTAGGAGTACTCACTTTATAGAGGCTGGGTGTACCCCAGGAAGATCTCCCGACCCAGGGTCGCCCCACGGGACATTTAGCATTGGAAGCTCAGTACCCTACCACTGAGCTATTCCACTCCCACCTTATTTTAAAGCATGTTATATATACATAAATATTTTCGGTTTGCGTTATTGACCATTTTGATCTTTAACCGCGAATTGTGGTATTCATACAGAAGTATTTTGCTTGCAGTTGCACATGTAGCCCGAAATGGGTCACCCAACTTCAAGTTAATACTGATCATTCATTATGTCCATGTGCAACGACAGGCCTTCTTAGCTCCATGGTATATTTCTTTTGCTCCAATTTGGTAGTTTCCTTTCCACTGACCTACTCGCGTTTAAAGACATTAAAAAACCATTCTAGATCCATGATTTCCGTTGCTTAGTCATCATCTGGCCCATGAGATCCTGTATGTCTCTCTCCCAAATGGAGGCTACTGACATCCTGGAAAACTACATCGCGATTTCAATTAAGGTACATAGGGAACAACCATCACTCCTATACCCAGTCAGAGTGAGTTGTCTCTAGATGTCATACGTGTCTCACGTACCCGGGCAGAGAGATGGCAGATTTTTATTTAAATCATTTTATTTTTTAATTTTGGTAAGTTAGATACCGAGTCCGGTAATCGAACCCACAACCTTTAGATTTGTACTCTAGTGCATTTTTCACGTAATGTTTGTTCCGAAATTCAACTCTCAATCAAAAGAAGAAAACAGCAACAGATAATCATGTGACACACCTTTTTGATTTCTCTAATTCGGTTAAAATTTTATATATGAACCAACTTCAATAAAAACAATATATGTAAAAAATAAAAATAAATAATATAAACATTTTTTTAGGATCTGTTATTATTCCAAAAAAAATAAATTTCTTATTGCATTTTCAATTAAACGATATGAGATTTAGTCCAGTAGCTCCTCATTATATGAAATTCGTAGATGGCTGCTGTTAGGATTTGACGAGGCACGAGTTGAATTGGTCGTTCAAGCTCTGGTGTGAACTCCTTTATTTGAATTAGATCCCATGGCTTGACAGGGAATATACGGATTGTCCACTCTTTAATCCACCAGTAAAGGAGGACCTGTTCCATTTTCTGGCTGTGTTCAATGCTTGGTCAAATTCATATCGAATTTCTGGGAACTAGCCCGGTCCGAAATGATATCCTAATTTCCCCTTCTAAATGCCCCCTCTGTGAACGAATATTGTAAAATTGTCGGTTTTGCTCAATATGCGTGGAAACACCGTTTTAATTTTCTACATCCAGCATAAACAATGATCGTTCTAATTTATTTGTGGTCAGTTTTATTCATGTTATTGTTAATTATTTCCATTATTTTCCTTCTTTATTATTTCTTAGACATAAATTATTCAAAATATTTATTATTTTATATTGTGTTAGTTGTTCTATTATTTATCAGTTATTCATGTATATGCAGTTGTTATAAGGTCTTTATTTGTATTGTACGCGTAAAACATATAACATTTCCGGCAGACGA